>OY735202.1:79220959-79260959 GCA_963457665.1 Thysanoteuthis rhombus | reverse complement strand
AATTAAGCCGTGTTCATCAATCGAATTGATATTCCCCTCTCCATTATTCAAGAAACACGCAGTTTTTGTATTTGTCAAAAAGACCTTCATAAAACGTTCTCTTTAACCCATAAATCATCAACTCCAAAGCCTCGCTTCAACGAATCCACTTGTGGACCATCTTAGGGCACGTGCTCGCTGGGCCAAGGCCTCCCTCTGTCTCGCTCGATAGACAATGGAACGACACTGAAGTGACCTCTTCAGGTCTTAAGTCTTGGCGAAGCGTACAGAGATTCTGGGATGCCCGATTAAAAGAATCTCTCTTTTAGCCTCGCTGATGCAGGAAGGTCGTCAGAGTTGGCATCGAACCGCTTCAAGGAGGTTCCGCTCTACGGTTTGGAATCAGGGTTGTATTTCTCCTAAACTGGTTGACTTCCAAAAGCTGGAGAGCCCAGTCTACCATGCTGTTTTTCTCGTAGTTGGGGCCAGAAGAGGTGGATTTGTGCCTTTCCCAAGAGTATTAGTGCAAAATGAACGTAAACAGCATCGACTAGAATTTGAATATGACCCGTTGATTTCATCTTAAGATTCAACGATCTTACTTTAAATTCACACACGCAGTAATGTACTGTTTGGCAGCAATTTTTCTTTCAAGTAAGTTTCTCACGATGGATAGTTTTTGTCGATTCAACTTTTTGTTATTATTTTTTCTTGTTTGCAAATAATTCTTTTTTGCTCGGTTACAAGAATAAAGGAACTCCCCAAAGTTTGCACAATAGTTATTCGAGAGCTTTCGACTTTCATCTGTCATTTTCAGGAAGGATTTCAAATGATTTTAAAGTCCAATGGTAATGGTGATAAAAGGATATTTTATCGAATCGAGTAATCAGCTGTAACATTGTTTCTTTCTTGAACGAATTGTTTGATTAAACAACGTTATTTCCCATGACAATGTATTCGTTGCAAAATACGTCAGACCAAAATTTTCAAAACTTCTGAAGAAAGTGTCACGTGCTGGTATTGCGATTTCCATTATAAACATTTTAGAATTCCTTGTATGACTTTGATATAGATAACCTCTAGGATTTTAAGTCTTTTCTTTATAATTGTGTAATATTTTAGTGTTGTCTGTAGGGATCCTATAGATATTAGAGCAGAAGTAATATTGTTGTTTGATGTGTTGTAGAAGGAACTTCAGTGTCGAGTGAAGCGACATGAAAGAGTGGTGATTGTGAATCCAGTTGGGGAGTGTTGGAGAGTCAATGGTCAAGCCGAAGAGAATGAATGACTATCGTCTGATAAAGACCTTTCTGTTCGGTCAAATGACCTCTGGCTGCCAAAACAGAGGGGCACCAAGGAAAAGATACAAATACTCCTTGGGAAAGGATTTAAATTTCTTGTTCAATTGATAACCACCAGTGGACGAAATATACATGACTACATACAGCCCTCTAGACAATATATATATATATATATATATATATATATATATATATATATATATATATATATATATATATATATATATATATATATATATATATATATATATATATATATATATTGAAGACTTTCCGGAAGCCCTTGAAGCCAAGTTCTCTGCTTTCCGTGGGACTACATCATCGAGGTTGAGACTGGGTATTTCAAGATCCCCATACGATCTGCAGGGAACACTCCAGGGTCGTTCCTTTGTCTGAAGAGACAAAACGAAGACCATTCATTCAGACATAAGAAGCGATGAAAGGCAAACTTATGACTTGAAATCATCTAAAGCAATACTGCCCATAAAAAGAATAGATGAAATTGCACCTAATTCGCCTGTGTATACAAGGAAAAAAGGGGCAGGTGGCATAATAGTTAGTGGCATTGAAAACGGAATATATATGTGTCCGCATCCCCCAAAACATCTTATCAACATTATCTCTTCCCTCACATGCCTAAGTAAATTAAGAACAATTCAATCCACTAGAGTCATAACTGACATTAACATATGTGATACATTTAATGCAAAAATCCAGGTTTAGATCAAAACATCCCTTAGAACACAATTCAGCATCCACTTATAATCAACTCCCATATCTAGTTCACATCCTTTGACATGTAACTTATAACCACCTGCAAAACATGCACACTACCAAAAAAATAGAAACAAACAATAAAACAAAATGAAATCATTCCACCATTGCAACACCCACTAGACACTCACCAAATAGGAATCTAAAACACACATAATCATTCGCCTGAAGAGGTCCAAAGAGGGCAGAAGCATAAATGGGTTTGTGTAGCGAATCTACTCTCTACTACATAGAGTCGGTGAATTGGCGGAATCTACTTAAAATCAAAATTACGTATTCATTTATTTTTTGCAAAAAAAGTTAAGATTTCGCCAACTAGGCAACTCCACCGATTCAGTGTAATATATATATATATATATATATATATATATATATATATATATATATATATATATATATATATATATATATATATATATATATATAGTCCACTCATAAAGAAGGAAAGTTTTTTTAAGAAACTTTCACGCACGGGTTGGCATACAGCCAGGGACATCATCAGAACGATGGACAACCAACTAGAATAAAAAGGGGAAAAATTGAAGAAAACGGATTACAAATCCGACAACCATTATAAAGATTTAAAAGCCAATTGGAGGGTTTATTATAGGTTTTCTTCCTATCCCTATTTTATTCATCTAAATGCTATCTCTCTCTTTATCCCCCAAACTGTCTTCAAATCATTCTGGTTGACTGAACAAAGCTTTTAACTCGTGTGCCCTGTGTCCAATAAGTGAAAAGGGCTGAAGAGATCAAAATTAAAACGTCCGCAGAAGAAAAAACAAAAAAAATCATATGATAATAAAATTGAGTGCAAAAGAAGGAAAATAATGAATGGTGGGATAAGTCATCAGACACGAGTTTTCGCAATTTGACTCGTGGTACAACGGCCCACACAAAGAGCTAAATTATAACCTGCCTTCTTCAATGGCTGTAAATAGAAAACGGACGGGGAAGTTCTTATCAGAAAATCATTTAACTGAAGTAAGACATCAAGTAGTCGACTCATGGCGTCAAGATTTCTTCTTCTCAATCCCGATCGCTTTTTTTCCCTTCACTCATTCTCTTTTCTTCTCTCTTTCTCTCTCTCTCTCTCTCTCTCTCTCTCTCTCTCTCTCTCTCTCTCTCTCTCTCTCTCTATCAATCTGCCCTTTGTTTTGTCCTCAGTTTCTCCCTCTCTCTCTCTCTGTTATTATCCAATCCTCCCTATTTTTTTCTTCTCACTCTCTCTCTTATTTCTCAATCCCTCCGCATCTTTGTTCTCTCTCTCCCTCTCCCTCCTCTCTCTCTCTCTCTCTCATTTCTCAATGCTTCCCTAATTTCCCCCAGCCCCCTCTTCTCAATTCTCATTTCAGAAAGCATGCCAAATCCTATTGTCAGTAATATATACACACACATTTCTTTATTCTTTTACGTGGTCGGCTGTTCGATTTGTTACTCGGTTTAATCCAGCACCGGAAAATATGATCCGAATGAAATGTCTGTACAATCAACCTAAATCCATACTAACAGAATTATAACAAAAGAAGATTGTTTTGTTCAAAATAATTTAAAATTATGGAGTAGTTACATTAACGGAGATATTGATGAATATAACCAAAATGTCCATTTCTTAAATACATACTCTCGCGCTGAAAGAGACGAAAAAGACCGAGAATGATTCGGTATGTAGGTAAGTACACCAGATTTCCAATTTAGCATAAAGATGAATAAATTAGAGGAAAACTTGGACCCAAACTGCTCCTGAAAGTAACTACCAGATGAGAAACACAGCACTAATCTATTCAGCCTTGTTCAGGCTCAACAGCGACGTCATATACTCTAAAATGATTATTGTCATTATCCTATTCATACAATGTTATAATGTCCACGTAAGTGCTTTATTCATTTCCTATAATTTTGACAAAATCTTTTTATCATAAAATTCATAGCCTCATAATTCAGTTATTGAATAATTTTCCCTGCATTTCTTTGATCTCAAACCGTCGTTCTGCAAATAATACATGGGATAATATGTTTTTCATTCGAAATTGTAGCTATCGAAAGGGAGGCAGGTTATCTTTGGTTACGAATTATTTATAGGGAATTATGGGATGTAGTTTTTGAAACTGTTTATTTGTATTATTTTCAGTAATCCCAAATTATACATATCAATCAAGTGTTTTCAAAATATTGACTAACGATTTTTCCGTGAAAGTTTTAATCTAGTAAAGTTGCTGTTCATACCCGGTAAATAATAATAGATCTTGGATTTTTCTGTCTTATTTACCTCTTATAACAAGTGTGATGAGAAAAGGAGTTCAGGCAGCATATTTCCATAAGCTGCATAGTAGGAGAGTCGCTTGTGGCTCGATTGTCGCACTTTGGCCAACCCTGTTATATATTAAACAGTATAACCCATCAAGTGGATCAAAAATCCTGTCTTTTATCTACAATTTGGCAAATGTCTTTATTAACGATAGCAAGTGAGCAACTACTGCAGCTTTCAGGGCACTCGCTCTTAAACCGTTGACTTTCAAACAAATTAGATGTACAAAAAAAAAATAAATAAAGATAAAAATAATATGACCCAATTTCGATAAGATTTGGTCGGTACATTTCAAACCCAATGCAAATATTGAGAATTAAATCACTGTCTGCGTTTTTGAAAGAAGAAAGCAAAAAAATGGCGTCACGTCAGAGGACGGGAAGTCAGACATAAAACGAACCCCGGAAACAGTCTGCAGTAAAATTGGGTAAATAAATAAATAAATAGAAATAAACCAGTGATTTAACGCAATTTTCGTTAGAGACAAAAAAGTTGGAAGCTCATAGAGGCTGCGGATCAAGAGGCTACTATGTATGCTGACTGCTTAGGACGAGTCACAGTTTAAGAACTTCCTAGTTTCTATCAAGTGAGAGTTGCCACTAAGGTAGATTCCAAATATACTATTTTGTCCAACCCTTGGGAAAGTGGCAGCAGACCCCAATGCAAAAGAAGGACTACAATGGGTGACAACAATAACTTCACAATCGATTCTAAAAATAGTTTTCTTTTTTAACCTCTTTGTCGGCTTCGGAAGAGATTCATTTTTAATGGCTTGATTCGAAGTCTGTAGGTGTGCGTATGGATGCTGTTCCTCTACCCGAAACGATAACAGGATGTGACACAAGATTGATTTAATTTGGGAATACCACACGCGCTATCGTATGGGTAGGGATGCCAAGAAAATTCTCTTTAGTCCTCGCGACTTTTGTCGTTGCAAGAACATAAAATCACTTGTCTTGAGGTCTCAGGACGAATCCTGAGCGCCCTTGACTACACGGAGTAATACCATGCCTCTTGAGGTAAAAGCTAATTGGCTATGTCACAATGTGTCTGCTCAGCAGAAATGGTTAGAATCCAGAAACTCCAGGACAAATTCTATCTGTTTGCGTGTTGATATTTCGCCGAATCAGTGAAATTACCTAATTGGCTAAATGTATTAATTTGGTGTAAAAAAAAAAAGCCTGAATCATCTTGAATAACCTTATTTTGATTGAACAAAATTTTGATCAGATTAAAACTTATTTATTTAATTTTTTGTAAAAAAAAAGTTCTATTTTACAAACTTTCGATTGCGAAAAAAAAGGTGTTTCTTATCTTTGTTTTGATTAAATGAACTTCCGTTCAAATTAAAAGTACATGTTTATTTATTGTAAAACAAGTTAAAATTTTGTAAATTAGGTAATTTTACCAATTCGATGAAACATTGATTCTGTTATAGGTTTCTGATCAATGAGATCTATTCTAGGTTTACGTGCATGGTAACTATCGACTGTCTTAGGGTGACCGGCAAGTTATCGCCTTGTTTCTGTATTAAATCACATTTTTATATGATAAATATTGTAATTTATTGAATTTGATAGTTGTAAACGGACTGTGATAGATAGATAGATAGATAGATAGATAGATTGATAGATTGATTGATATTTGGATTTTTAATTAAATTAAGCTATAAGATGAATAGTTTTACTTTGTCAGTCTCCTTCCCAATTTTTACATTGATTGGATTCGGGGCTGCCGTACAGGCGGAGGGTGTGGACAATATACAATGGTGACTGGCAATCAACTTTTGTCTCTTCTTCTATCTCTTTCAACTCACTTTACAGCGTGATCCAACATCGGGAAATATTTTAAGATACTTTTTATCAATTTTTATGTTTTATCATATTATTTATATGTTAAATATTACTATCTCTTAAGCAAGCTTCATTTTAAAACACTCATGGCACTGGGGATGGGTATTCCACACGCAGGCCCGGCTGTCTATGTTCCTAATGCAATGGATATCCCCCCAAACAAACTTTGTTCGCGAAACCAAGGCATCCATTCGTTATTATCTCTTGTAAAATCAATTCAGTACCAAATCTTAATTTTCAGAACCAAATAACCCAATTTTGGACTTGAAAAGTACCAAATGGCAGCCCTGTTTTACGGTCATTAAATTATTATGGCTCAGTAGGGAATATATTTCCGTTCGGGATTTCTTAAAATTACCCTTTAATTGTTAATACTTATTTTCTTCTTATGTCTACACGACACAACCCTATTTCTTTTTAATGAGAAAGAATGGTATTCGTTAACGAATAATGCTTTAATTACTGACTTACTTGTCAAACCAACCGACACACATACACACACATATATACACACACACGCGCGCGTGCGCACACGAATCTTATTGAATGAAAGATTGAAAATGAAATTTTCTCGGTGGTTTGGTTTGGTTTCGGCAAGACCACCTGGCTCTGATTATTTTTGTTAAATATATGAATATATATATATATGATATGTGTAAGTCCGGAAGGAAAGGAATGGATTTGCTGGAGAAGGGGAAAAGACAGGAAGTGGAAGAAGGACTTAGATTTGACGTGAAAACAAGTTTAAGAAACCGCAATCCGACTCTGTGAGCAGAAATTTGCCGACAAAGTGGGCGTGCCGGACGAATGAGGTAAGAAATTCATCGACAGAGAAGGTATTGGGGGATTCTGCCCTCCTTCGGAGTCAGCAGAGAGAGAGAGAGAGACGAAAAACAATGTTATATGCGTTATAACAAATTTGTGTAACTAATGATTTCGTGAAATTTTTGGGGATTTTGTGAAATGGGTTGGGTGCTCACTGGGTTTCCAATAAACACTGTAAATACTGAAGCAGAATATACTTTATTTCTTCAAAGTTTACCTTGGTTTGACACAAGGCCACAGTAATGTGGTACCCAGTGTGGACCAAACCTGCTACAGCTTAATGTCTGTAAGAGATTTTGACTCTATATCCCCATTATAATGTCAATGACACTAACTGGTGTCCAAAACTGCAGCCTAGCAGAGACAAGGATCAGTGATTTCTATTTGAAGAAACAACATCAAGAGCAAAGTTCAAGTAAAAAGATCCAGAGACGTCAACGAACTCAAGGAAAGAATCAAAGATTGTTGTCCAAACATCCAACTCAAAATGCTTGCTAATTTCAGGAATGCCTGTATCAATCGTTGTGTCGACTGAGGTGCTATAAAGAAATTGGTTCACATGTAACCAGGTAAAATCAGAATAGCACAATTTTCAAACATTTTAGTTTTTCATTATGTATATTGTTTAACTGCTTTCCTCGTCTATGAATTCATTTGGTTGTGTACCTTCCATTATGGTAGACACTGTAAAGGTAAAACAGGCCTGCTTGTTAAAGAAAAAATTGAAGAGCACAAAAAAACTGCAAAACGCGGCGATACGTGCAAATCTGGCATAGTGGATTATACTGGGAAGGGTGGGTTGAGAATACATACTTACTTCTGTCGAACCAATTAACCGACCAAGCATCGATATCAATAGCATCTGGAAACCTCTCATCACAAGAGACTTCTAGGAAAAAATCAAACAGATTATCTAATCCAAAGGAAGCAACTCGGAAGATGACACCGATAACACAACCTGAATATATAACAAAACAGAAGTGATGCGTCCAGTCCAATCGAGCATACGCTCTGACAATTGATTACATATTCTGGAACCAATAACACCTGGTGCAGGCTGGAGGATTCACGATCGAAACGTTGGGAACAAATGAACACAATGACAAGGGAATGGACTGACCATACCATCAATATACCCAGTCTAACAAGATTCAGACAAGAATTTTAGTTCATGTATACCGCCAGTTTGAAAAGTTTAATGACTTTTGTAAATGTGTGTATTTAGGCAACTGTCTTTCATTGATAAACGTTTTATTAAAGGTGCTAGACAAGACATAATAAAAATAAACCTCCTTCAATTTGGCAACTGGGATCTTAGTGAATCAAACAATTTATAGATGCATTTAGCCCAGTGAAGAATCTCGCGTTGATATCTCCCTGCGAATTACGCATAAACGACAAGCGTTTAAAAGTATTACTACTATAATGATTGTGATCCATTGAGTTCCCCACACTTATGGCCTTATGCTGGATCAGTGGTTCTCCAATGGGGTTGGGGACCAAGGCAGTCTAAGGGGAGAATAAGGCTATTAGGTAAAAATAAAAGCCATGATCAATGCTTTCGGCTTAAGGTAGTGGGGATATATGATGTGAGATGGAGTATAATAGTACAACTAAAGGTCTAAATTTTCCTAACCAGTTTTGTTTATTAAAATTATTCTAAATTTAATTACAGTGTTAGATTTTTGTCATTGTGATAAATTGGTTTTTATTACTTCATTTTTATTTTCGTAAACAACAACAACAACATTCGCTTGCTAGAATTAATTTTGAGGTAAATCTATTTGATATCATCATAAAGCTGTCAAATTATTGGCAAAACAAAATAAATATTTGAAATTATTCTTTGTTGCAACTTAGTTAAATGGAAAGGGGGAAAAACTAGTTATCTTGTTGACAGAAGTGTGGAAGGACCTTGAAAAGGTCGGGAACCATTGTGCTAAGCTTAGTAATCACACACACACACACATGCACATACACGTCTAAGGGGTCATTCTACCCAAATCCTTCTTTTCAGTATGGAATCTCCTCCCTTTTTAAAAGAATTGTGAGATGACCATCCTTGTTCCAGCTGATGTGTGATTGATATGGTTGGGGGAAATCCAGTGGGTAATTATTGTGTAAATCTAGCGTTATCGGACACGCATGGCCAGTCACTTCCTTTGAGGGGTTTTGTCAGGTAACATAGTGCATATAACGTCCTTCCCTTGTAAGAGAATCAAACTACATGACTGTCCAAAGATATTCAGTGAAAGGTAAAGGCAATGAATACATCAGACACAGGTTACGCTTGACTTTTGGGATGGAGGGAATGAAACTCGGAAAAAAAACTAAAAATCAATCAGTTATTCAATATTTCAATGTTGTTAAATACAACTCGAACCCTAACCCCAACACCAACCATAATACTAATCATAAAAACCATCTCCATGAAGTATTCCCTCTTGCTCCTATAAATCTAAAGTCACTTAACTGGCATTTTATTATTACGTCTTAAGAACATGGAATTTTATTTCACTACGTCAGAAGACGAACACATCAATTGCATGAATGAAATTCTATTTTACTACGATATTAGGATTAAATGAAGATTCTTTCAGAGGAAAGGCCTTTTAAAGGAGGGATATCTGAAAGGAATAGACCTCTAAAGGACGGGGCTTTTGAAGGCACTAAAAATCGAACTAGCACATCTACGGTCTGACTTTCAGGCTTGTTTTTTGTTTATCGCAGCTACCTCAGATAATTCAGATTCGCATGAATAAGTCGTCTCAAATGAAATTCGGATACGGTTGGCCTGGAATTATTACTTTCGACGATGATTCTAAGGCGCTGCGAGTAGATGTGGCACCCACGTTTGGAATGAGAGCGGCTTACAGCGAATTTGCAAATTGGAATGAAAATCTAAAAACTGTTTCAATCAGGTCTGGTTAGTCACTCAATATAAACCGTCATATAACGAATGTATTTTGGCAGCATGCCGTGTTAGGGTGACCAATTTTTGAAAAATTGGGAAAGGGGTTGATCAATGAATAAGTTACTTCCCATGCCTTTTGTTGAACAGTGATCACCGAATCCGAATTTTGAAAAAAAATGTAAATGCTGCCAGACACAATCCAAGGGATCATTTTCGCATAAACTTACATTTTAAATTAATTGCCCCTCTAAAAACCTATTTTGGAGGGGAAAAACAACAAAAAAAGTTTTTTAGCAGACATGATAATAAGTAAATGTTTAAATTGTCAGTCCTCTAGCTCTATTAGTGTGGCCTGTAAGTGCGATACATACGTAGCAAGCCAGCCAGACAAGCTTAAAATCTGAAGAAACCTGTGGGGACAGTTTTTGGTGACAGTTTTGGTTGACAGTTTCTAATGAAACTCATCGGAAAGGTAGATAATATTATAGAGAAACGAGAAAATAAGAACTAAGATTCCGGCTAATGCGGAAAACACTAAAACATAGCAGGGTGGGCTCATTTATGTGAAATATCCTACGAACAATTTAAATACCATAAACCCTTCAATTTAACAAAATAATATGGGATAAGGGTGTCCATCAATGTCGGAAATCTGTTAAATCCGAAAGTAAACTAGTAGGCCATTTTGAAATAATAAACAAACATAAAAATAAAGCTTTAATATAAAATGCAGAACTGTACAAAAATTATTAAATTTTGATTAAGAATATGAGATATTTACTAATTTATTCACCTTTTGACACTGTAGTTCAGTGGTTCCTGACCTTTTTGCCCTACAGTACCCCCTATTTCTTTATCACGTGATCTAAGCTAAATCTAGGAAGAAGGGCAATGGTAGCCTAGAAAACCTTTCAAGAAGACACATGGAAGAAAGCCACTTCCATGAATTCCATAGAGGTAGAATGAATAACAAACAATTCACGTATCTTGTGACATTAAAGAGTTGTTACAATCTAATGATGTTGAATTGTTTGTTATTCATTCTACCTCTATGGAATTCATGGAAGTGGCTTTCCTGATAATACTTGAGTCCATAAAATGTGACATCATTTCATTTCAGCTTTTGACGGTATGTGCTGATTTTGGTAGCAAGGATGAAAAATAAATACTTGTCGGAATTGCGTTATCTTTTCTACATCAGAAGAAAGAAAATATTGTGAGTTTTTTCATGCTTTGCTTCAATTTATTCAACAACTGTGATTCTGTTGGACAGTGGTTCCCAGGTCCGTTCCTTCTGGCGTAAACTTTTGTCCTGTCCAGTAGTGTTGGCGTACTTTCAGTGAAGAATATAGTGTAGAATGCATGGATACCATAGAACGGACAACAGATGTATTGTATTTTCAAGTAATGATAGAGTTGACATGGTTATTGCAATTAGTCAGATCTGTAATTCATGATGCATGAATTCAGACATGAATATCAGAGACAGTAGGAAAGAGTGATTTCGCGACACCATGTTGTGTCACCTCACGTTTCTGAGTTCTCAGGATTTTTTTTTTTTTTTTTTTGGAAACATTGGATTCTTGTCACTACACAAGATTCCCGCCCCAACAGGCGGCGTAAGTTGCAGTTCACAAGAGAAATAAAAAGATAGATAAATGGAAATCAGATTTAGATTAATTCATTTTCAAAACTGATTTGAAACCACTTTTTACACTGTTAGGAAAAAGATCTTCCTTGCCAACTTTGACCCCTGAAAATGAAAAAAAACTTCCCCCTTGATTGTCAAAATATTGTTTATCCCTCAAAGGGGAAAAAATCGCTTTTAATTCGGACCCCAAGTTGTGAAAAAAAAAAATTTCCCACCGATTTTGACGTCTGAAAGTGAATAAAATCTCTCGATTTAGACCCCTATAAGTAAAGAAAATCCCTTTGATTTCAACTGCTGAATGTGGGATCAAAATCATCCCCTTGATTTCAAGTCATGAAAATAAAAATAAAAATCTTACCCCACAATTTTGCTGTTCTGACCCCTAAAAAAGACCCACCAACCCTATTTTGGCTCCTCGAAGTAAGAAAAAATGTCCCTTGGAATTCGACCTCTTAAAAATTTGGAAAAAAATCTTTCTGTCGAGTTTTACCACTAAAAGTGAAAAATAAAAAATCTCCTCGCACAATCTAGACCCAAGAAATTGGAAAAAAATCGTCACTCCCTGATTTCGATCCCAGAAAGTAAAAACAAAAAAATTGCTTTGCATTTTGACCTCTGAAAGTAGAAAAAATTAAACCTTAATATGGACTACTGAAGATGAAGAGAAATCTTCTGATTTTGATCTTCAACTAAAAAGTCCCACCCAGCCCAATTTTGACCCCTAAAAGTAAAAAAAAATCCCTCGATTTTGACCCCAATAAATTAAAAAGAAATCATTTTTAATTTTGACCCTTGAAAGTGGTAAAAACATTTTTCCCCTCCAGATTGACCCTTAAAAGTGAGAAAAAAATTTCCTTGCCTTTTGACCCCCATAAATGGGGAAAATTACCTCTCAATTTGGACCCCGATTTTGACACCGAAGAGTAAACAGAAAAAAAGTAATTCCCAAGGATTTCGATCCCTCTTAGTGGAAAAAAAATCAACCGTCGATCTCAACATATAAAAGTGAAAAATTCTTCCCTTGGATTACGACCCCCAGAAGTAAAAACAATTTCCCTTGGATTTCAACTCCAAGAGGTTCTTTTTCTTTATGTTATCTTCCTATTTTGACCCCAAAAAAGAAAAGGAGAAAAAGAAAAAATATCGTTCTCTGACTTCAACATCTAAAAAAGAGATGAAAAAAGAAATTTTGCCCCCTAAAAGTGAAAAAATGAAAATTCCCTATTGATTTCGACTCCAATAGAGAAAAGTGAATGTTTTGTCCATATGATCGACAAAACATTTGATCCTCAAATTTCATGTTTGGGAAAAATATACTTTAACTGTACAACATCAAAACTTGCACCAATCAGAACAGCTTTATTCACAGTATCCATGTCCAACCAATCAAAGTCGAGATGTAAAATACGCATTGAGTTGAGAATAAAAGAAATATTCTTTTTGTTACGTCACTTTTTTCATCTCCGAAAATTGAGTCAAGAAAAGAGAATAAAAAATATTCTTTCATTACGTCAAAAAGTATTTTATCATTGATGAATAATCATATGAATAACCTCCCACCCTGATTTGAAACCCCCTAAGATTATATTTTGGAGATGGTCTACAAAAACTAATTTGCTCAAAACAATTTCCGGGGATCAAATACGTACCCACAAAAAATTTCATAGATTTATATCCAGTAGATTTTTATGGTTGGCGAGTACAAACGAATGGACGGACGAATTTGTAGGGATTTGGGGATCGAATCAAACGAGGGGCAAAACTTTTTTTTTCTTTTTTCCTTTATTTCGAGGTCAGTGGCAGATTAACAATTGAGCTGAGTAGGCTTTTCTCTCTTCTGCCAAACTCATACTATTGAGTTTTGACTTTATTTTTCACATGTAACAGTGACGAATGACAATGATCAGAAAACACAAGTGACGACATGCACAAATAACAGTGAAATAGTGACATTCACAAAAACTGATGACGAATTCATTCCCACTTCTAAAGCCCAACTCAGGATGACTTTTTCTGCTGAAGTTAGCAAATCCCATTCACAGGAACTATTGATAAAGTAGTTGGAATGAGACACGTTGTTTTGGAATAATATTGTGTGGAGAAACGAATTTTGTTTACTTTTTAGATTTTAGTGAATCAAGGGAGTTTGACCTTAGGACAGTCAAGCTTGTTTATATTTAATTTAAAGTTACTTTTTAATGAGATGGAGGAGCTTGGCTATTTTCAACAGGTAACTCAACTCTCGACACAGTTTCAGAGAGACCAAATTCGAATATCATTCCCGATTGACAAAGTTTGCTTTATACAAAAAAGCTCATCCAAAGTATGAGAGTGAGTCGAACGAATGTGGATATGAAAATAGTTTCTCGAAAACATCTGCTACGTGGAATAAACTTCCTTTTGAATGTTTTCCCAACGAGTACAATCTCGACATTTTTTAATCCTGCCTGAACAAGTGCCTTACGTAATGTCAACCTTTTTGTCTAAATTCTCTTATTGCTCTTCATTTTTTAGCGCTTCTAACTCTTGTAAGCCATTCTAACTCTCGTTGCCTTTTTGTTAATTTTAGTCTTCATTTTGAGTGTCATGTTTTAGTGTTTCAGACTTTACAATATAAACATCAATAAGCTATTTTAACATTTCATTTTTTAACTGGTCTTAATTCTGCGTTATAAATATCACCCCTCTTACTAACCCTTTGAAGTGGCTAAAAGGTCTTGCATTGAGTGATTACAAGTGAAAAATAAACAAGAAACTGGAATGTTTAATTTGACTCAATGATCCTTTTGATTTACACTTTGTTGTCTTCTGTTTTTCAGGTTGAAAAGACACACGATCTGCGTTTAGTTGTTCGTTGTATGCATCAAAATTCCTATGAAATTAGAAAACTCATGTAGCCCGAAATTTCAATAGCGTTCCCCTTGGAATACGCATACCCCAGTTCGTATACTTATACTGTTGTCTGTTTTCGGTCCATTCAAAATAGAAACTGTCAACCAAAACTGTCAACAAGACAGTCAACAAAAGTTTCTCCAGTTTTTAAGTTGATCTCTCTGTCTGACTAGTTGGCTGGCTATGTATGTATGGATTTACTCATTTTCATGCCTAGAAAAAAAACTTTTCTTCGATTTTTGAAAACATCTTCTCAAATAAGTTTTTAGAGAGCACAGGTTTCATTTCGCAAAGTGAGTTTATGCTAAATTGGTTCCTTAGTGCTCGGCAATATTTTGAAAATTCAAACTTTTTAGTAATCACAGCCCAACAAAAGGCGACAGGAGTAACTTATTCATTGTTCATCCCTTTTTCCGATATTTTTTAAATTGATCACCCCAACAGGGCATGTTGCCAAAAGATGTGACGGTTTCTATTGAGTGATAAACCAGACCTATTTTTTATTTGCTCAAGAATCGCAATTTTTCGCAGAAAGAGAGAAATCTGGAAGAGGTATTGTAGTTTTTTTTAGAAATTTGAAATTTTGTTTGACTATAGTATCCAACGCTATTTGGCCTCAACTACAACAATGAGGGAAGCCATTAGCTGTGAATCCTAACTGACAGAATGATAAATGATATAATGACAAATGAACCGATAAATAAAAATGTGAGTTTTGGTATTTCATTCTTTCTTATGAAACCGAAACACCTATTTTCTTCTTATATCCATTTTGCCAAGGATTTCTTAGTGTGTATCTTATTATTTAGAAACGAAAGTCTGGGTTTGACTCTTCAGGAATGAATTGAGCGTCTAATACGCTTTTCTCCTAAATCTTACAAGAATAAAAACTGCCACAGATAAAAACAGTCACGGTTGTCAGGAGAGCTACGAAAGTAAGATCAGCCTTGTTCCATGGGTATAAAACTAGCGGAGCAGATTTCCAGAGGTCAGAGGTTGTGTCGGTACAATACTGTAGCCGATGATGGCCGATCGGGGCTCTGTATTGCCAAGTGCAAGAGGCCGGGGATTCGTCCTGTGACCTCAAATAATTCCTCGGGGGAGCAGTACGCCCCGGGGCAGTACCATCCCATCGCACCTAAAGGGATAGGTTGGGCTTTCTGTAACGCCTTCGTGACACTAGTTGCAGGGACTGGAACATTTTTTGCAGAATACTGGTAGCTTGGAACCCACATTAACAATGACCTTGTGTCACATCTTGTGGGAGTGCAAGTACATACAATGTTGGAGCAGGGTTGCTATTTTGGCCACTTTAGCCGATTTGAAAAGTATTTGGCGATTAAATCTTTTTGTTTGGCTATACATATTTTTTTCCTTTTCTTTAATTAAAAGAAATGAAAAACACCAAATAGCAATAAAGCGAAACGACGTTTTGAACTGCAAGTCAGATTAACTCGAAATCGTCAACTGAAAATATCATCATAAGTTTCTCACAATTCTTTATCTGGTCTAGATGTCTGGCTGGCTATGTATGCATCATACATGCAAGTTGCACCACTGGAGCTAGAGGGCTGGAAATTTAAACATTCTCTCCTCATTATGATTTTAAAAAAGCGTTTTTGTTTTTTCTTCCAATCTGAATCCACCCCCGTTTTTATTTGGGGTTCAATTTGGAATGTAGGTCCATGCTAAATTGATCCCTATTTTGTGTCCGCTGTTTTTTTGAAAATGAAGACTTTTTTGGTGATAAGTGCCCGAAAAAGGTAAGAGAATTAATCTATTCTTGATTACCCCTTTTTTGTTTTTATTAGCTACGTTTGATATAAACCAATTCATTATAACTTTGAGGTTATAACAGAAATCGGACAGGACATACTATTATGCAATTATACAATTAAACATACTAATCTGAATGTATGGCTTTTATATGGACTACTACTACTACTACTACTACTACTACTTTTATTATTATTATTATTATTATTATTATTATTATTATTATTATTATTATTATTATTATTATTATTATTATTATTATTATTATTTCCGAGGCCTATATTTTTCTATAAGAGAATGACGTTTGTGGGAAGTCAATGCTAATCTAAACTGCAACACTGGAATTGAGAAGAAAAATTTGTGCAAATATAACACAACCCAACAGATGTTATAGGCAACATAGAAACAGAATCCCCCTCCCCAATTTGGTTAAAAGGAAAAATATAGTTAAAATCATTAACACTGGATTCATTTCATGACCCTGACGGCGACTGCAGATAACATCTACCATCAAGAACACTTGACAAAGAGCGACGATGAGGTGAAATATTAGTCTGAAACTTGTAACCTATCAATTTTATCGTAATTATCTCTCTATTGATAATGGGAAGAAATATAGTGAGAAATCATAAACTAAAATCATTTGTGCAAACAATATAAAACCAGTGATAATCATTAATAGTAAACTTGTTCACACTCGTGAACCAGTGAACCATGAGACTGTGCATTAGGAAATGTTTGCCCAATCTTTACACAAATTCTAAATTTTCTCAAAAATATAAAGTTATGAAAATAGGTTCCCAGAGATCAGTTGGAATTTTAATCAATACTGCAGACTTTTTTTTAATTGGCCTTGTTACGGAAAAAAAAGAAATGCAATTGAAAAAAATGAAATATTTTCTTTCTTATTTTCGTTGCTTTTTTTCAATAAAAAATCAGAGGACGAATCTTACCAAAAACCTGTTGTTTTGGGGGGTTTTTTCAGGTGTCGGTAAGATTCGGATAAAGGGAAAAAGTCGAAAATCAAATGTTATTTCACAATAATATTCAATATTTTAGAAATTTAGTAAGAATCAAATCACTTTTTTGCTTTTCTCCAATCAACAACACATTGTTTTGGCTGAACGTGACCAACGTGTTTTGACAACATGTTGAGTTGGTTGATCAATTAATAAATTAGAAAAAGGGGTAATCAATAGGTGATCCCCTAGATTTTGATAAGATAATAGATTCTTGGTTTTAATATTTGATCAGTTGCAATTAACTCAGTTCCATTTTGTGCATCCGTTTATAATTTTGACAACGGTTATAAGTTACGTGGACACAAAATGAAATAATTTTTTCCGTAAATGATATATTTTCATATTGAAGTTCTATGACAACAATTTTGGGGGGTATTTTGTGTCATATTGGGGAGGGGGATGCGATTCGGATCAGATAAGAGGATAAAGACGAAAATCGTATAGAATGTTTTCTGCTCCCCTTATCCAAATTCCTACCATTTCTTTTTTTTTTATAGCAAATTATGTGTAGTTGATGATTGCCCAAATAAACAGGAATCCCTCTATTTTCTGAAATTTCAAAATCTTTTCTGTGAAGATTGAAATAAATTGTTCAATTTTCAAACAAATATGATTGATACCAACTTTTGGTCAGATAATTTAAACTCTTCTCCTCATCTTCGACGTCCTCACAACGTTTTAGCCGATTCATCCAACGTTTCTGTTATAAAATTATAGACAAATTATGAGTTTTGATACATGCAGGCCTTTCGCTACCTTATGAAATACATCTTCGTTTCAGCTAAATTGAATATTCCATCATATGAGATTGATGCAAAAGTTTCCAGTATTCTTCAAGAAACACTCTTATTGATGTGGATTTATAGCATCATTATCTTGTCATCAAATTTGTTTCACTGTCTTTTATGATATTAGACAACTTTTCTACCTGGGTATGCAGTTTATGATACGATTCCATTCTGATTTGATAAACACTTTGAGGAATCCTTTGAAAAATATCCGGAATACTGAATGTTGATGCTATGAATAAACTACAGCTGACCAAGAAGAAACCGAACTTTTGGAACAGTGCAACAATGAGACGTTTTAGAGTTTTCGTGTGAGATAATGACTTTGACTTTTGACTTTGAAATAGACTGCATCACGCCAGGTTGGTTTTTATTATAGATGGAGTGTGTTAGAATTAACTTGGGTAGTGCGATGGTCGTTTTTGTTTCCAAATCAACTGACGATGATCAGATTGAGAAACTGCATTTTGCGATCTGTGGAACTTGACAGTCCGTGTAGTTTTCGAAATTGCAGGAATCTGTAAAACTCCACAGACAGCCAGGCTACGATTTGCACAGTTTATAGAATGCTGTTTCTCAGTCTGATCAGAGTCCGTTAGCTTGAATGAAAAAAAAAAAGACGCCAATCGCACTACACACACGGTCATTCTAGCACGTGTAGATCAAATACTGACTAAGGTGGCGTGATGCAGTTTTTTACACGAAATGTCAAGATCACTGTTACACATGATTATAGTTGCAAGAATTCTAAAACATTTCATTGGTGCTTGCTTTCAAAAATTCGGTTTCTTTTTGGACAGTTTTCGTATATGAGTGAAAGGTTATGACAAAAAATCCTGGAAACTTTTCCTTTGTGTCAGACATGACAAATCTCACAAATATCTACATACATCACTTCAAACAATTCTATTTGTACAGACGTACAAAAAGGTAGAATAAATAAATTAGTAAACAAACAAACTTACTCATGTTCAAAAAACGTTCCATACTGTATTAAAAGCTTACGTGTTTTCTATTTTTAAAATGTTATTTCAAAGAGGACACATTACGCAATTCTTTACAAAAACTTTATCTCACAGCGTTATTTAGAACCAGGGTCACGCACCATGTTTTAAAAGTCAATTTGCATGACGTCATCACAGGGCGTGATATTTTGTAGAATACTCACCACGCTACTTACCCAAAAATTATTACAAACCCATAGTCGGATTCTAAAGATAGTTGTTAGCAAATTTATTCTGAATCATTAGATTTGATAATGAACCCATTGGAGGTGTTAATGGCGTAACGTGTAACAACGAGGACAATAGAATCAGAGCAGACGATTTCAAGCCCTGCTCGAGGCTGCATATGCTCACATCGCAAAATAATTATTTTGTTAAGCAGTAAATATGATTATTTGGATATTCATGGATTCAGTTTAATTACCATTGTCTTTAATTTGCTTGCTTTTTTTTTCAATTTACTCAATGCATTTTTCACTTTTCTGGCTGTATTTTTTTTATCAAGTCGCTACTTTTTTAAAAAATTTAATCACTCTATTTATTATTTTACTCGCCAGGGCTTTCAATTTGCTAGTCGTAGTTTTGATTCGCTTATAGTAGCCTTTAATTTGCATGCAATGGTTTTTGATTTGCTTGTAGTAGTCTTTAATTTGCATGTCGTGGTTTTTTTATTTGCTTGTAGCAGTCTTTAATTTGTATGCCATAGTTCTTGATTTGTTTGTGGCAGTCTATAATTTGCATGCCGTGGTTTTTGATTTGCTTGTTGCAGTTTTTAATTTGCATGCCGTGGTTTTTGATTTGCTTGTAGTAGTCTTTAATTTGCATGTCATAGTTTTTGATTCACTTGTAGCAGGCTTTAAATTGCATACCTTAATTTGCATGTCGTGTTTTTTTATTTGATTTTAGCAGTCTATAATTTGCATGCAGCGGTTCTTGATTTGCTTGAAGTGGTTTCTAATTTCCATGCCGTGGTTTTTGTATTTGCTTGTAGTAGTCTTTAATTAGCATGCCGTGTTTTTTGATTTGCTTGTGGTAGTTATCAATTTGCATGCTGTGGTGTTTTATTTGCTTATTATAGTCTTTAATTTGCATGCAGCGTTTTTTTATTTGTTTGTTGTAGTTTTTAATTTGCTTACCATGTTTTTTTTTTATTAGCTTGTAGTAGTAATTAAAAAGCTTGCTCTAATTTTCAACTTGGTCAGAAAATGGTATCGTCTTTAGATGGTAATCTGTCAAGGAGAAGGATAATTGATTAAAAACCAGGAGAGTGACCCTCCTTGAGGCGCTTGAATGCAAACTTTCATGTCCTTCCAGCAGCTCCTGCAGCCAAGCCTTTGACAAACATGGAGAGCTCCGCTTTCTTTTGGACTACATGAACAAGTACGAGAATGGTATTCTGTCGATTGTGCATATGAGAATTTCCATTTGCTTTTCCCTGGCTTACGCCCGGGAGAGATCACTTCAGAATTGCCCTATTGCCTCTTCAGAAAGACGGGACTTTCTTCTCATACTTTCCATTAGAAAATTCATATCATTTTTTGAAAATTCTTATTTAATGTCTATATTTCATGAATGATTTTTTCTGGCTCAATTCAATCCAGATTTAAATAAACTTATATTATGTCCATTGAAGCGAATGTTTATCAATAAAAAAAAGCAATAGCGTTCCCAGACCCCCAAAGCTTTAACAGTGTTCGGTTGAATTGTCAGAGGTAGCATCGGTGCGAGGAGCAAGGGAGATTGGGATTTTTGAGTGATAGGTAGAGGGTGCAAGCT
Source organism: Thysanoteuthis rhombus (assembly GCA_963457665.1). Taxonomy (NCBI): domain Eukaryota; kingdom Metazoa; phylum Mollusca; class Cephalopoda; order Oegopsida; family Thysanoteuthidae; genus Thysanoteuthis; species Thysanoteuthis major. The sequence continues at coordinate 79,240,096 of OY735202.1, read as the reverse complement.
GCCTCCATAATGACTTGCTTTTTGCCTTTTTTTTTTTTTGTAAAGAAGTCTCCAATAATAAAAAATTTCTTTGACTATTTTCTTTTGGGAGTTTATTCATCTGATCATTTACAATGTTTTGGGATATTGAAGATGTGAGTTCCAGTTTCCTCGGAAGATACTCCTTTAATCCGATTTCCAGCTGCTTACTCTGACAGATCTGGATTTTGAAATTAAAACAACGACACTGAAACAAAGAAAAGTAAATTGGTGATAAAAATTCTAAGTGTTTTTTTTCTTCAGACAGGCGGTTCTCAAATCTTTACTCCCAGTGTATCCAATTGTCTTGTCTCTCGATGTTGTCGTGCCCTCTGCAAAGAATATTATGTAAAATGTTTGGATACCATAGAGCAGACAATAGATGTTTAGTATTTGTTATTGATTTCATTTATTTAATTGTAAATTTTTAATGAGATGTATGAGCCAAGCTCTTTCTAATGAATAATTCAATTCTGGACACAGTTTCAGAGAGACTTTTCGAGATTTTTCAGTTGAACCATTTTTTTTTTTCAACTTTTGACTTTACTCAGTGCCTCAAATAGGCTCCATACATGTGCAAGAATCACATATGGTTTTGCTTATTTTTAAGTGTCTATGAAATTGTATACTTTGATATCAAATATGCGTAATATATTTCCAGATTATATTTTAGATTATTTCCTGGAGAATTAGGATTTATTTACCTCAATTTTGAATAAAAAAAATAAAATGAGTTGGTGACTGTGATCCTGTCCGGCAATGCCATAGAATAGACAGTAGATATTTAGTGTTTGAGAGCGATTTCATTAAATTCAATGTTACATTTTTAATGAGATGAATGAGCTTTGCTCTTTCTGATAGAGAAATCAATTCAGAGAGACACACTCGTATATCATTCTCGAATAACAGTTTTGTTTTACACCCAATAAAGCACACCGAAAGCATGGAAATAAGTCGAACGAGTGTGGATGTATGTGCAAATAGATTCTTCTCAAGAACATTCACGATATTGAATAAACTCTCTCCTAAAATGTTTTCCCAGCGAGTACAATCTCGACACAATGTTAGTTTTTTTTAGATTCTCTTATTACTGTTCACTTTTCAGTGTTTCTGATTCTTTCAAGTCATTTTAACTCTCATTACTTTTTCACTCATTTTTAGTCTTCATGTTGTAGGATTTCCAACTTTACAATTTTAACGCTAATAAGCTATTTTGACATTTTTTACTGATCTTATTTCTGTGACATAAACAACTCCTTTCTTATTAACCCTTCGATGCCGACAGGCCTTGCATACGATGACTAAAAGTAAAATAACAAACAAACGAACCAAAGAAGAGATTTTTTAATTTCACGGAATGGTCTCTCTGATTTATGCAGGGTTGCCAACTGAATGTCAAGTTTACAAGACACACGAGTTGATTTTAATTGGTTGTGATAACTCAAAAATTCCAGTGTTTTTACAAACCTCGTGTACTTGGTGATTTCTTTTGCATACCTCCAGTAGTCAGGGTCGCCAAATATCTTCTGCTGCACCTGACCGACTTTGTCTGGGAACTACATTAAGTTTCTCAAGTACCAAAATAATCAAATAACTTCAAATCCATCAGCAGTCCAAATTTGTCAGGTTTTGGGACCAAAATAAGTAGCTTATAACATAAAATCCATCTTCGGACCAAATTTATTGAAGCCAAGTTAAGTAGCTTCAGTACTAAAATGATCAAATAACTTAAAATCTTTCATCAGGCTACGCTTGCACGAAAAATAGATTAAAATACATATTTTTTCAAAACTATCTTTCATGTAGATCTATGTCCTATCATATCATTTGTGTGTGGTAAGGGATTGTTATCTTTTGTAAATTTCCCTTCAGTGCCAAATGTTTATTTTCGGAACCAAATAGCTTTATTCCGTATCTAATTTGCACTATTTTATTCTTAAAAAGTACCAAATGGTAAGCCTGCGACGGGTACATGTTCGCCAGTTTGGGTAACCTATACTCCACTTGGTTTTCAATCCTGACCAGCGGCCAGCCTCATTGTCTGAACCTCGTGACCTCTAGACGCACGCAACCACATTGATCGCCAAGAGCGAGGCACGCTATTGAATAGCATTTGTGGTGCGCCTCGTGGCGAGTTGATTCTTACTCATCTAGATTAAATCTCGGGACCAGTCGGCAGGAGCCAGGGTGTCTACTGAAGGTGTGACCAATAGATCAAAGACCCCGTTTAAGGTCGGGGTAACGTTTGTTGAAGTTCACCGAAATCAGCAGGGTCAACGAAATTTTATCAAAACTTCTCGATTCATCAGTTATAAAAATACTGTTAAACTTTCGATTTAACGGACAACAGATATCGAATTCATGAATATAGTATTTTATTTCTTGTGTATTGATTATTGATAAAATATAGTGAATTCACTTCCAATTTTAGAAGCGTCCTTGCTTTCTAAAAGAGGCCCTGTCCGTCAGTAGGTCGGTCAGTCTGTCTGGCCTCATACTGTTTCTCAGATTTTTTAAAAATCAGATTAATTGTACTTGATAGAAAGATGTCCCTTGATGATATATTTCTTACCTAGAAATTTTCCACTCAGGGTCACGTGATCAGGCAATAATGGCGTTTAAATTTTATGCTTTAAAATCGATTTTCTCAGCTGTGTTTGGTCAGATTCACTTGAAACTTGACAGGAAGATTTTTTTCAATAAGATGTTTCTTACCTAGAAATACCCCCAGTCAGGGCTGTGTGATCTATCAATAATGGCGTTTAAAATATATCATTAAAAATCGATTTTAACCTGTTTCAAGTCAGATTTACTTGAAACTGAATAGAAAGGAGTTCCCTCATAAGATGCTCCTTATCTGACATTTTATTCTCCTAAAGGTTTCGTGATCTAGCAATAATGGTCTTTAAACTTTATAGGGAGCACCTCATTGGACTTTGGGTTCTTGTTTATGATAACCAATATTTTTGATCGTGCTTAAAATAAATCTTATTAATAAGAGCATGGCTCACCACCAAATCTGCAAAGATATTTCGCACTTTGTGTCTTGTTGGCTCCAGTCAAGATTGACTATGAGGGTGACAGCTGCAGTTGGGACAGATAAATAGTTGAGGTGCAGTGGTTTGCACAAGTGGTCAGTCACCCCGTCTCTTCATTGATCATCGTGACATGCCAGTAGCAAATCATTTTGTCAAGGTATTTGGTGATGGGACGAAGAGCAGGAAAAAATCGATAGATAGATGGATATTAGTAGACTGGGAGAGATAGTTGTTAGTAGACTGAGATAGATAGATAGATAGATAAATAGATAGATAGATAGATAGATAGAACTGTAGATCTCCGCTCGATTTTTTTAAATACAGAATTCATATAAACTTGTCGGGGAATTCGAATAGACTGCGCTACCCGAGGTTATTTCGGGGTTTAATTGCTTGGCATGTTCGCTCGTTAGTTGAAACCTTACATTTTCAACCATTATCGTTGCCCAGATAGTTTTTAATTTAGAAAAATCTACAACCTATGTATACTACCGACCCTCACATACAGTTCAGAGACCTGGAACCTGACAAAAAGCACAGTTGCAATCTAAGAACAATGCAAATAGCTCGCAGAAGAATTCTGTTCAATTCTGCTCTCGGTATCGTTTACATCTATCAAAAAAACTAATTCAATTCAAAACATCTTTTTTTCGAAAACATTCAGTGTAAATCCTGCACCATTTCTGCAAAGTTCAGCCATTTTTTGAAAAAATTGGTTTGAAGAATTGTTCAGGCGAATGTCTTGGAGGCTGTCACGAACACCAGTCTGCTCTTGTACCCACTGAACTGTCCTCTTGTCCCTTCATGTGATGTGTTGATGGCTTAAGGGTTAGCGGTACGGAAAATGGAATCGGCGGGTAGAGTTCAAACTCCTACAAAGATAAGCTATCGTCCTCTTCGCACAAATGCATTTCGGTAAATAGTATGATCGGCTTTGTTTTCTGGCCACGGTTGGCAACCAGTTTGGAGTGAACCTTCATTAAGGTGGCAACGCATTGTGGGGTGCAAACAGCACGAAGAGTTCCTTGGTCATCCACATTATCCGTCCCTGTCTCCAGCCGTCCTGACCATTAGTGGAGTCGAAAATGTAGTTTAACAGGAACTCTCAGGTTTTTTTCGCCACCTGTTTTTTCTCAATTTTGGAATTGTGTATTTTATGATTCCGCCTTTTCTCGAGACGAAGTAATTCCCCATGGGGCCCATTTTCAACCATATATGACATCTACTGCAGTTTTGAACCCAGGCCCTGAACAGAGAAAATTGCACAACTTTTGAAGTAAACAACATTCAGATACAAAAGAAAACATCTTTTGATATAATTTCTGACCCAGGCAATTCAGAAAAATGTTTTTTTATTAAGATTCAACCCCATCTTGTCGCCATTTCAGAATGAAAATAACAAAAAAGCGAAAGAATGTTGAGAAATCTGTTTCAAAGTTTTCATGATGAGGGTTTTTTATGATGCTGTCAGGTAACAGTCCTCCGGGGTTCATTATAATCCAGTATTACACCCAGTGCGAACCCGAACCCGAGGATAAAAAATAGAAAAATTGCATAACTTCTGAAGTAAAAAAATATACACAGACAAATAAACACATTTTCCCATACAATTCTGAAAGAGAGAAATTCAGAAAAATAGTTACTATAAAAATGCAAACACATCTTGACTCTATTCATAGACAAAAACAGCGAAAAGGCAAAAAAAAAATGTGAGCAAATCTGATAGTCCATTTCCAATTTGAGATGAACTTAGCAAATCAAGTCATTTTAGAGTAGAACACACACACACACACACACACGTATATATATATATATATATATATATATATATATATATATATATATATATATATATATGTGGAGAGAAGATTATATCAGCTTCCCAACAGTGTATACTGTCAATTTCCATCTATTGAACATGAAAAGCTTCAGTAAGAAAACGTAAAGCTAGGTATTTAGCATCTTACAAAGAAATCCTGAGTATGTGTGTACTTCATAGTCCACAATATATAGACTGTGAATTAAATTATTTATATATATATACATATATAAGAGTATGAAAAGTTAGTAGTTCTTTTAAGAGTAAGATTGCTATAGCATTTAGCAAAAGTTTTGCTTTTGTTCACCCATAATAGTTGTCCAGATGGACATCCTTTCAGAAAATTGTAAATAGTAATGGTAATTTAATCTTTGCTAATTTGAGTTCTTTAATCTGTTCTGCGTCGAGATTATACGAATTAAATATTTCTGTCAATAGGGAAAATAATTAGGATTACTGAGCATCGAATTTTGTAATTTTAGGGTTAAAATTTGTTCATGTAAGTTTTAGCATGCAGTACATTAAGAGAGGTTTTATGGAGAATTGAACTCGTTTCTGTTATTTGTGTTTTGAAAACAACGTTTCGCCCGATCCATTCCAAGATCTTCTTTAGGTGCTCTATCCGAATGTGAAGGTGGTTAACAGATTGTTTCTCCAATGGTAGCAACTTTTATGATGTAGAGAAAAGAAATTCTATTTACCACAATCACATACAGATCGTACACCTGAAGAAGAAAATTGAGTGGATCAGCCGAAACGACGTTTTAACAACACAGACAACAATCTTCCGAAAAAAACATCTTGTGTTGATGTTAATGGCCTTTCTCAAAACTATAGAATTCAATCTACTTGTTATGAATAGAAGATGAGGAAGAAAGGGATTGTCAATGGTCAAGAATTAATGCGAGCGTTACAGATAGAATAAGGTTATACGTAATTTCTCTAAATGTGCTTTGAAATCAGATCAATAGCAAAAAAAAAAAAACACCGGGCGAAATTGAGAACTTCGAACAAATCCAGCTTTATCTTTTACCAAGTGATTTTTTTTTTGTCTAGTTGGGCTGGGTTTTCGTCTGGAGGGTTTTTTTGTTCGTATTCCTTTGAAATCAATGGCGCCATCCCAAGGCAGACATGGGCATTGCCCCGGTCACCAACAGCCTTGTCCGAACATCCCTTGGCTCGCCCAATTTGATCACAATAGACAACGTGAAGAGAACCTGAATCTTGATAACATCGTCCATCTTTTCGCAGCAAAACACCGAAACAGAAAAATAGCCGTTGTGTAGTTTGTGCTACATCTCTCACACGTCTCATTCTTTTTATTCCTTGTAAACTTGCAATTACCATGTGAAATGACTTTTTATTATATTTTATTTTATTACAAAAAAAACTCCTATTATTAAAAACTTTGCTTGTCTTCATAATTTTCTGGAAAGAACCTGACCCGGACTGCTACAAAACGCTGGCACCGCCATAGTTTGAAATGAAGTTATTATGTTCTGATCATTCTTTTTGCAACATACTATGCGTGTTTTTTCGCATGTATGTTAGTGTGTTCTTGTATGCGTGTGTGTTCTTTCGTGTGTGTGCTTTTGTGTGTATGCTTATGAGTATGGTTTTTTGAGTGTGTTTTGCGTCTGTATGTGTATGCTTTTGTATCTGTAAATGCTTTGTGCTTTGTGTTTGTATGTGTGTGCAGTTTTATGTATGTGTGAGTTTTGCGTGCATGTATGCTTTCGTGTGCGTGTGTATGTTCTCGTGAGTGTGTATGTATGTGCTTTGATGTGTACGTGTGCACACTCTTGTGTTTTGGTAAACTTAAACAGTTTTTAAAAGAACATTATTGTCCGCTTCCTCGTAATTGAGAGCAAAGAAGCAAGTCAAAAAAGCCGACCTCTTGAAGTTAATCACCCCTAAAAAAAGAAACCCCAAAGACTTGCTTTGAAATTCTCCATCCACGGGTCATTCCTGTTACGTGCGTGTAGAGAAGCTCCCCAGGCCTCCCAACTGAACCATAAGTTTGCCTTAAGGGACCGATATCTAAAATTAAGAATCGTGTCGTTTTAAGAAAGACGATGGGACCGGATGGACAATTTTATACTCTAATGAACGTTGGGGTTGCTGCTCGCGTCGGGGCTCCAACCATCCGTCAAACTCCTCAGACCTTCATTTCTCTTTTCATACCACCCCGTCTCTTATACGTTTGTCTGTGTTTTCATGAATGTGCGTTTGTGTATATTTTTGCGTTAGTTTTACGTGAACGTGTGCTTTCGAGTACATGTGTATGTTTATGTGTGTGTTCGTGTGTACGCTTTTATGCTGGTGTGTGTTATACGTGTCTGTGCTTTTGTGTGTACATGTTTTTCGTTGACTTGAACCGTTTTTGAAAGAACATTATCCTTTACCTCGTAATTGAGAGCCAAGACGAAAGCCCAAAAGCCGACGTTGTGATGGCTGCTCGGGTCGGGGCTCCAACCATTCGTCACGCCCCACTGACCTCCGTTTCTTTTTTCATACTGCTTGTCCCATTCGACCCAACCCCCCACTCCAACGCGCCTTTCTCATCATATCTATCAAAAGAGCCTCCCGGATTCACATCCGGGTCTCCTACTGTCTGTCCTTATCATTAGGGGCCATAAAGTTAATCAGCTATCGCAGAATGTTCTAGCATGGGCTCTGCCGGTGTCCAATCGGCCATAAAAACGATCCAACCCTTTTTTGTCTTCTTACTGATTTACTTACCTACTCAAATTTTCCCCTTTGATGCACCCACCCTTTACTCGAATCTTCCATTACCCACCCGGATTTCAGGGTATTTCCTTTTTTGTTTACTGCTTGTCTTCCTCACTTCAATTTCTTTCTTTCTCTTTCTTTATATATTTCGACATTTTCCTTCCTATCTCTCCCTCTCTCTCTCTCTCTCTCTCTCACTCTCATTTTATTTCTCTCTTTCCTCCCCTTTCTTTTTGCTTATCTCACTTCGTTTTCCTTCATTCTTTCTTTTCAACTTTTTTCCTCCCTTTTTCCTTTTTCCTTCTTTCTTATTATTTCTACTTTCTATCTCCTTCTCTTTCGTTTTTGTTTACTTTCTCTTTCTTTGTTTCTGCTCTTTTTCTTTTGTCCTTTTTCATACAATCCTATTTATCAAATGGACCATAGATAATAAGTTAGTTCTGGCACAAGGCCACAAGTAAGGAGTTCCCTACTCAGTAGGTATGGTATACAAGACTAGCAATCAAAGTAAATAAACCATGGTGAAGCACTTTTTCACTTAACTAGTTTTTTTTCTGGAACAAGGCCATAATTGTGTGGTCCCCCGGTAAGGATCGAACACTTTTTAGTAGTCATGGTTTACAAGATTTCTTTGCTAAACGTTGCTGAGCGTTCCCAGGCTCGCTGTACAACTACTTGCTATGTCTGCAATTGCTACGCATATGTTTTCGTCGTAACTCCTTTGCGTGCTTTTCTTGGTTTTTTTTCTGATACCTTTGGACACATATTGATGATAGATGTGCAAAATCAATAGGCCTTTCGTGAAAGCAGAGTGTCAAAAAACGAAATATCGTAAAGCTGGGAATTCCTGAAAATATATATATTGTCCCATGTTCATGAATAGATAGATGGATAGATTGGCTTGTATCAACAAGTTTGCAGTTTGACACATCTGAAATGTTCATTGTATAATGTTCGATTTGATTAATGGAGGAACACAACACAGACACACGTAAACTCAGTCATGTAAACACACACAAAAACATTCATACTCACACTAAAGCACACATACACATATAACTCGCACATTTCGGCGCACATACTAACAAGCATTACCGGGAAGGAGATTATGTTAAGAAATTAGGGTTTTTTTTCCATCCTTAGGCTACGGACTTATTGATGTACCTATGCATTCCAAAGTCCTGCTTGTTTGCTGAGGTGGTTATGGACTGGAATTATTTATCCACGCTTGTCAACAAAATAGATTACGGTATGTCAACGATCATGTTATGAAAATTCTTCTCCTTCCCTTTATTTCCGGTTCTCCCTTTCTCCCTTTTTCTCCCTTTCTCTTTTCTGACCTATTTTTCTTTTTTAGAAACTGCCAACTAAAACTGTCAGCAAAAGTGTCAAAATACGTTTCTTTCAGTTTTGAAGCTGGTCCGGCTGGCTGAAATTTCCAGCATTAACTCCTCGTTATGACTAGGAAAAACTGTTTTATTTTAAAATACCCCTCCAAATAGGTTTTTAGTGGGGAGTCAATTTACAATATAAGTTTATGTTAAATTGATCCTTTAGCTTGTGTACCGGTTTTTCTGATAATTCGGACGTTTTTACAGATCACTCTCCAACAAAAGGCGGAAGAAGTAACTTATTCATTGATAACCGCTTTTTCCAATTTTTTAATTGATCACTCGCTAAACGGCATGATGCCAGAAATAATGGTCATGTGATGGTTTCTATTGAGTGACTAGCCAAACCTGACTTTTTTATTTTATATTGTTATTTTGCTTTGAATCGTCCCCCATTCCGACTTCTTCTCTGTCCCTTGAAACAACTGCTTTTATCTTCTATCTCTTTCTATCTCTATATCTTACTCGCTCACTCTCTCTAACGCTCCAATTCTCATCTTCTCTCTCTCTCTCTATTACACTCTCTCTCTCTCTCTCTATTACACTCTCTCTCTCTCTTTCAATATCACTATCTTGCATTCTCTCTCTCTCTCTCTCCCTTTCATTGTTTGAGATACTCGCCTACACAACTCAGTTTCTCATTTCCACTAATCTCTCTTTCTCCCTTTCCCTGTCTCTGTATCTCTCATACCTTCTCCTCCCCAATCCTATTTCCCATCCCCTCTAATCCCCTGTCGTCGAAATAAAATGTGACACTGATTATGATTACCCTACCAGAAATAATGGCTGCGGCCTTCGTAATGGCCGCCGTACTCTACTTCCGGTGATCGTGCCAAAGCGAGCTGTAAAAGAAAAAAATCAATTTATTTGCTATTATTTTTTCTTATATAAATATTTCGATATCAAATTTCTATACAGTCCAACTGGTTGCGACTATGAAAGACGGCAAAACTTAACTCATCTGCTATGAATTAAGAAAGTATGCATCTGAATATCTTTTAATATCTTAAATTGATATATCTATTAAATTCTTATTAAAATAGCTGAAAATCCAGCCTACAGACGGTATTTGCAGCTAGATGTCAACTGCCTAAGATTAAACGAGAAGATAAAGATTCGGTTTAGCTAACCTGACGGGCACAAACGCAAAGTAAGGGTCAAGTTTAGCATAATAATTACATTGTAAATCGAACTCCTTGCTAAAAAAATTTTATTTTCCTAGATGAATAAACTAAAAACATGTCTCGGGAACAGTTAGTAATCTTAGAACTATTTTTGGACAAACCTCTAGCCGCCCTTAAATCATGCGATAGCCGGCAGACGAGCAAACATTGGTGAATTGTAGTAAGATTATATTTATATAAATCATATTATTAACATAAATTATATCAAAGTGTATCAAAAGTTGTTTTTTTTTTTTTTGTTTTTTTTTCATAGACCTTTACTCCAAAGTTCATTTCACGGACACGTCTAAAGTGTATCTATGATTATACTATATTATTAGTACTATTATTCTATACATCATATTATGGTCACTGATAATCAACTGATGTTATAATGGCGCACAGAAGTATTGATATTCCGGCACTTTTCCAATACTAGGCCTCAAAGCCACTGAAGCAACTCACAGACTTCTGGGCATGCAAGGAAATAACCGTACTGCTCCAAACTGTTTCAAGCAATTTAAGAATGGTGATTGGTTTCTTGGAATAGAGCCCAGAAGAGGACGATTATCAGCTGTCGGTTATGATGGTTTAAAACGCAAAGTGGAGTCGCACCCGGAAATCTGCACGTGAAAACTCAAAGAAGAGATCGGATCATCGAAAAACGCAATATGAAGATCATTATATAATCTTTTTTGCAATTGTACAATCTGTCTAGGATCAAAGTGAAGTATATGAGCGATCCATCGGAAGTTACAGGTAGAGAAAGGATAAACAAACTGAAAAAGTCACACTGTGGATTTCTACAGGCAATGGAACGTCCCTTTCAGGGTGTATGCCTGAGCGAAGCGTATGGAGATCCTGGGAAGTCCAATGATAAGGATACTCCTCTCAGCCGTACTGATGTAATGGAAAGCAAAGAGCGATAAGTCTGGCATCAGCTTAGCTGCAGGAGCTGCCGGAAGGATGTCAAATTGAGCGCCAAACCGCCTTAAAGAGGATCATCTCCTTAGTTCGGAATCAGAGTTATTCTTCTCCTAGACTGGTTGCCCTCTCTTTTTTTACTATTTTACGTAAGGGCATCAGTGCAAACTTAGAACACGGCTCGCCGTTTCCACTGTTCAGTATACAGCTACATCAAGCATGAGTAACTTTTTTGAAGAAGCGGGCAAAATAAGACATTCTCATCTTTCACCTCAAAAATCTAAATCATAGAAAGCGTACTTAATTCATACTTCAGACAAACATATGAATTGGAATTATTATATAATTGACTTGTAAAGTAAAAGATTCATAAGTTTACTAAATAAATTATAAAATTGACTTTCCGAGAAAATTTTTTCAATAACTCGTCCTACATAAGAATGCGGCCTGTGATTTGCCGTATGTGAGTTAAATCATCGCAGGTTTTGAGCTGGAAAATCATTCGAACCAGTGATTAGTATAAAAAATAATTACAAGTAAATGAAGGCAGCCATTGGCCAGGTTAAGCCGCGCAACTATCGACTTTCCAACCATTTCCTCTTTGGTCCCGTGTGATCTGGTCGTTAATGGGTCCCAGGGTCCCAGGGTCCCAGGACGGTGAACGCCTTTACAGATTGGAGGGGGGTTCCAAAGGATTTGCCTCATTTGCAAGACGGGTGGGTGTCTTGAAGACTGGGGCAAAATTGAGGGCAGAAATTCTGTTGGAGAGTCCATATCGAGGCGAACTAAAATACACACACACACACACACGCTCAGAAACACTTATGCGTCTATATCTCTCACTGAACTTTTCGATACCTGTTTGGGTATCTGAAGTTTCAGGGAGTGTATTTCAAAATCCAAGTTTTTCCACTCATTACAGTTTTTAAAGTTATCGCATAACTTAACTCTGTAGAACAGGAACTGGAAACTGTTCTTAAACATGTAACCTTTATAATTATGCACCCAAAACTATTTCTTAAAACATAAAACTTGCGTATTTATATTTTCCACAATATGAGTCTCGTCAAAATGATTTCTTTTCACACTATGAAACGAACATTTCTTTAAAACTCAAAATTATGACGAAATGGTTTCAATTTTTGAAGATTTCCATGAATGCGAATGAAATCAAAGGTAAATAAAACTAACTATTACAGTCAATAATTGAACAACTTTAGCGTCAAAATTTGAAATCATGTGAAAAAAATTCCATAAATAGATACGGTCAGAATAAATTCTATTTATGACATCTTGACGTTTTCAATTGTAAGACATCTGAAATAAAGTGAAAAAAAAACAGCAAGAAACATTTAGATTATAGATTCGTCAGAATAAGGTCGCTAAAAGGTTTTTAAAAAAAACTTTTTTTCCAGAAATTCAAGAGGAAATTATGTTTAGAAGGGTATAATGTACTGCAGTCAATTTTCAAGTCTGTAACACAATGGTATGACCAGGAGCGCTCAGACAGAGAGAAACACATGCACATATAAAATAGGATATAATCCCTAACCATCTTTGATGGCTACGGTTGTTCAATTTGTAATCGAAAACTATCAACTGTTCACAAATAGATGAGAAAATTACTCTAAAACTGCCTGAGATACATGTTGAGTGTTTGTTTGGTTTTGTTGTTTTTTATAGTATAAGGGTTTATTTGAATAGTTATGGGTTTACTAGGATTGTGTTACGTAAGTCCTATAAAGCAGTCAAGCGAAAAGGAAATTTCAAAGGCAAAGAAAAAAAACTACTGCTTGAGCCGAAAAACTACTTGTTACTGAAACAACAAAGCGGCCCTATGCTCCACAAGGAATCAATGGTGAATGATCTGAGAGATCAGCGTGCTAACCATTGATCTAAGGCTGGTTTCATACGTGCACATACCCACATATACCCGTGCACACGCACACATGCGCACTTATATCTCTGTTTTTCAAACCATTTTGTTTTAGAAAAGCATTCTTTGGACTATTACTCGTTGCAACTCACCCCAGATATACCAGACCTGCAGTTTGCTTGAAGTTCAATGCCCTCCAAGTATAAATCCTTAATCTTGTTCATATATTAAAAGCAATTCTAATTAAAACAAGACAACCGCAAAGAAACAAAATTTCATCTAAAATACTCGCCAAAATCCTAAAATGCTTACAAAACAATATTTTGAATGCCCCAAGAATACTTTTCAAAACTGACCCTTTTCATTCAACTCCCTTCTTCTCACTGACCCTTTGATCACCTTTTCATTGATTCTCCTGCTAAATAACCAGAACATGCACTAAAAATATCTTCTTATCCTTATTTCATTCCTCACACCCAAAAATGTGAACAGCTGCAGTTTTCTGTAAATTCTTTTCGTCTTCCCAATTGTCAAACCACCATTCAATCGGATTACCTCTCATACACACAACACACACACACACACACACACACACATATATATATATATATACAAGGACATGCACCCGGTAAATGTAAACATTCTGTGCCTCTCGCACTCTTCAGCAACCGGCCGTCTGTTGTTTCCATTGAAATCAAAAGACCGCCTGTTGTTTCCTTCCGAATCAAAAGGAAACCACAGACGGCTGGTTATTTAAGAGTGTGAGAGGTACGAAATGTTTGCATTCAACGGGCAGATGTTAGTCCCATTAGTTGTGTTAGATATTGAGATCTGAGATTAAAGATCAACAATGGATAAAATCTGTTTGCATCTGTTTTCTGTTTGTTACAACTTGAGACAATATAAGCATTAGATAGTCTCTCTCTCCCTCTCTCTCTATATACATATAAAGAGAGAACAACAAAAATATACAACAAGTGTGTGTATATGTATTAATGTATTAAGTAGATCTTAGTTTTTTAAAAAAGTGCACCAACCACCAGTAGAGCGATCATTAAACGAGTAAAGATTTATTACAGATAGTACATTCTGTTTCAATTAAAAAAAGATTTTGAAATGAAACAGAATGTACAATCTACAATGAACCATGGAAAACAGCTGTACTCATTTCATATATATATATATATACTTCTAGACTATATGTATAAAAGTCTGGTTAGTCATCCGAAGGAAACCGTCACATGACCAACGACTTTTGGCACAATACTGTGTTAAGGTAATCAATTGAAACATTCGTAAAAGTGGTGATCAATGAAGTGGTTATTTCTCTCGTATTCCGTTGGGCAGCGATCACTAAAAAGTCTGAATTTTCAAAAAGCAACCGTGAATGCTGCTGATCACATACTGTGAGATCAATTTAGCAAAAACTTACATTGCAAATTGAAGCCCACACCAAAAGCCTATTACAGCGGAGAACTTTTTAAAATACTAATAAGGAGTAAATGTTAACATTTTCAGTCCTCTAACTCTATCGATGTTGCCTGTGTGCGTGATACATACATAGCCAGCTAAACCAACATGAAAATAAGTTCATTTTTAGTCTTGGTGACATGTATATATAGCTGAATGAGTGTATACATATGCAAATATGTGGATGAAAAAGAATGATTGGAAGGTAAAGAGAAACAGTATACTTTTCTCTGTGAACCGCCGAAAATATTTTTCTCTGACAAAGATGGCTGGTCCTCGTCGAAATGCATCGAGCTACGCTCACAGAATAATAATAAAAGAAATTTGAGATGTAACACTTATCTCTTGAGCTCTTCTCCTCACATTCCATATGTATTTATGTAAGAACATATATATATATGTATGAATATATATGTGTGTGTGAGGACCGTTCTATATTTTTCTCATCTTGATTTATTTTATTTTCCTGTTTCTTTTCCAGAAAAATCTTGACTTCCATAATGAATGGTAAATTTTTCCTCTTGCATAAAATATCAGAGTTGAACTTGGCATCGCATATAACTTTCAATTTTAACATTGTAAAATTGTGACTAGAAATGACCAAGGAATGACCTTTGATGACCTTACATATCTTATGTTTCAAGTTGACCTCTTCTCAGTTTACATGCAGATCATTATTTGTGTATGTATGTGTGTGTGTGTGTGTGTGTGTGTGTGTGTGTGTGAAGTCGCACTGACTCCCCAAAATATGGCAAAATCGAGAAATTCTGCATTCAATTTGGGGACGGAAATCAAAGAAAGTTTGCAAGAATTGCTTTATGCATTTCGTACTTAAAGTCCCACAAGGATAAAATCAACGAAATGGAGTGGAAGAAAAGGGGGTACATTTAACTTATTATTATATCCGGCACCGGTTAACTACAGCATATTACACTCAAATGTGTATGAGTGTGTGTGTGTATGTGTGCGTGCAAGAAAGTAATTACCATATCCTCTTTTTCTGCATATCTCTGTGTTAGCTCGTTAGTAACTGAAGTTACGTCACAGGGTCATGCGTGGTTATAGTCATAATTTTTTTACACCAAAATAAACTTATATAAGATTAAATGGACTTTGAAGGGATTTATTTGGAGTTAATTAGTTCAAAATTCAGTCCCTCATCAAGATTTTTGCGATAGCAACTTTCCATTCACCCTTCTCTCTCTGTCCTTCTCTCAGACATAAACAGAAAAAAGGTGTTCTCCCTACCACGAAGAGAAAAGAAACTCAACGTCACAGTCAACCGTTGCGTCAAAAGTTGAAGTCATGTGATAAAATGTTCTATCGAAGAATATGGTTGGAATGACGTCATTGGTTCTTCCACTGGAAAACATCTAGAATAGAATTATATTTAAAAAAAATAACAGTAAATAATCGGGATAATCTAGGTGTTATTATTAAACCCGTCGAAGTAATTCCCTCGAAAAGATTTTTTCAAAGAGAAAAAAAAAAAATTTGAAGGGGTGTAGTGGATAACAGTTGCCTGTTATCAAGTCTGTTGACAAAACAGTATGGCCTGGAATGCTAGGACACACAAACACATAAACAAACACACTAATACACGCAAATATTTTTGAAAGAAAAGAAAGAACCCTTCGCCATCTTTGATGGCTACAGTGTTCAAAAGATTTTACCGGTATTTACTTGGTTTAGGGTGTGCAAGTGGCCGAGTACTTAACGGCACAGAGAATGCATTCGGTGTTCAAATTCCAATTGAGACAGTTTGTATTCACCTCGCCCTTCGCCCTTGGGAAAAGTATGTATCAATCTCTTCCTCGTTGCCAGTACAGGTTTAGGCCCATCACCTGATTGTTTTACATTTACTTCGGGAAGGAAGCCTATGTCCAACAACGGACTTTAAAGATGAAAAAACTTGGGTTAGTTTAGTCAGAGACAAGTCCACAACTGGGTTTTGCAGTGAGGAACAAACACACTATACAATAATGTGCAGGGCACTCCGTGGGGATCGATCTCACAGAGGTAGCATTGATAAGCCATTTATGTTACTGTTTTAATCACGAGCCAACGCTGTTTTCAGAGATAGCAGTATTTAGCAGTATAAATGATTGCATCCTATGCTAGCCTCATTTGATCATCCATTCCCCTATGTTGCGATAGTTGGAATGAAACGTTTATGTTATGAAATAAATCTGGGTTAAAAAAAAATCCCTTTCGACATCTACTGTAAAGTTGAAACGTAGATGTAATTAACATCTTTGTGATTTTTTTGCAATTTATGTCTTTGGAAATTGTTTTTAGATTCAAAATAGTTTGAATACAAGTTGTCAAAAATATCATTGTATCTTTTTTTTAAATACGTAGCATGTATATATAAGTATTTAGATTAAGCTTCTCGCCATGAAGAAGACTTTTCCTTGAGTACAACTACCGGATATATTTTTCTTGTTTGAAAGAAATGGATGGTCTGTGTGTTAAAATTTTAGTGTATTTAACTATTATCAAGGACTGTTTCTGGTTTGTGATGATGTGATTAACACACATATATATATACATTTATCTATAATATGTATTCAGCAAAAAACTATTTATGTTAGATAATATTACCCTTCTCTGCAAAGCAAAGAAAAGACGAACAAATTACTTTTAAAATTGAGGATAAATCTTGCTCAAAGCCAAGAAATTGACTCATTTATTGCCAAAGACGGAAAAAATTGTCAATGCAGTTTGATGACAAACACCACAAAATTTCCGTTTCATTGTGATTGATGGCAATTCAATTCTCTGTGTGAATCAGGGTTTTCATCTTGCAATGTGTAAATTGCAATAGATGACCTTCAATGGGTTACCTTGCAGTGGATAAGGGCTTTTATTCTGCAATGGATGATTATCACTCTTTACCACTTTCCGCTGTCAAACGGGTTAATAAAAGGTTTGAATGGCCACACGCTGTAATAGAAATAGGACACGTATTAAATTATTCAGAAGGATGCAAGAACTGAAGCATTTCATTCAAAACATTTCCACCCCAGGTTTGAGGGAAATGGTGCGTCAGTAAGCGGTTTTACTACTTAGCTGTAACATAAGAAATCACAAATTAATATATTTGCACTTACCTAATTTATAATTAATATTATGTTCCGAAATAATGAAGACTCTGGAGGGAATTACGGCGCCAAAATATGGGATGATTTTACCACGTGGGGACAGTCAAATTCAGTGCATATATCAAAGGGCAGTGGTTCCGAAACTGGAATTTAAAAAACAAACTAAAAACTTTTTAAAAAGTAAATTTTCAAATTCTTAGCCCACTAGCTTAGTGGTTTTGAAACTGCGATCGATGGGTCCGTGGAGTTCTGACAAATAATATTCCAGGATCCACAGCCGTGTACCTCCTGAACCTGACATTGCAAATCTTGTCGCAGAGAAACAACTTCAATCGTACATCTACCGAAGAAAATTATTTTTGTACACAGACCTGTGCCATAGAATTCAAATAAACGTAATCAATTCAGAATAAATATGGTTTTCAAAGATCGAAAATCGTTTATTATCGTGATTTATCTACTTTTGTCGAAAAACCAAATCTTAACAGTATTTCTTTTACAGAAGGGGTCCGTGAGTTTTGAAAGTTTCAAGACCAATGAAGTGCGCACTGAAATAACAAGGTCAGTGTCTGTTCAAAAGGATTTTATGGTATGCGGAGTAGCGTGCTACAATTGTCACGTGAAATAATTTTCTGTCCGTCGTACGTGTACGACTTCGGAATACTCTGTTACTTCTCTTCAGTATTACCAATTAAGATTTTCATATTTGAATTCAGATAATTCTAAAGAGCGGGAGTAAGAGGAGATTATTTATATAAATTATGAAGAAAGACCTATGATCCTTAATTTTTTACTTATCTTCATCAGATTTCTCGAGAACCGATGTTCCAAAAAGCTTAAAACTCGAAGCTGCCTTACCTTGTGTGCTGACTTATATATCAGACAAATGTCAACTTTGTATAATGGCCAGTTGTTGAGTTATGGCAGTGAATACTCACAGAGACAGAGAGAGGTTCAATTGTAATGTGTCCGAAAGTGAATTTCATCCGTATTCATTTCTAGCATTTATCTCGCATGAAAAAATCTTTCTACCCAATTTAAGAAAGATACATCTCTGTTCCTGTCATGGTTTACATAGTCGAACCCAAGTCATTTGCATAATTCCCATCGTATTTCTCTCTTTACCCTGTCATGTCTGTTTTATATTCCTTTTAGAGTCATTCACTACATGGACTGATGGTATTCCTCTTTTTAGGTTTCTCGATTCACTTTTTGGATGTCGTCTAAGTAATTATGTCCACGGTCATAAGTTTTTGTCTTCGTTAGTTTATGGCTATGATTGATAAGACAACAAATCAAGAGGGAAAGATTTCAATAGTCATCATCAGGACCTATATCAACCATCGAAAACTATATAACTGAGCTCATATATCAATATGTATCAATATTGTTTTTAAATCCCCGAAACAGATCCATGATAAAATTGTTGGTGACTCCCACAATAACATTTTGCATATAACATTACAATCCAAATTTCAAGAACAGTAATAAAACCACAATCACTAAACATACCAAAAGAATACACTCGATCCTTCATGCTTGAACTGAGAAACAGATTAAGAATTCTTACTGAACAAGACGGCCCCACCATCAACATAATA